>BMAO01029175.1:0-18702 GCA_019973975.1 Trichonephila clavata
ACTATTAGTAGGCTGAATTACAATAATTATCATCAAAATATTTATTGAAAGCAGGCTTTTTATCAGTCGATGCAATTTTAAAATTTTCCATTATTTGTTTACATCTGATTGAACTTATTCCTTCCAAATGAACTACTAGAGAAATTTCCCTTCGCATTTCAAAATTGGAAAACAAGATCATTTAATCATTTCTTCCAAGTGCATTGAAGGCGTAATGCAATTAATTTTTAACTGGGCACCCTTTCGCTCAGAATGTTGAAACACAATACATATTTCTGTATTTAATTTATTAATAATAACATGAGCAACAGAGCAAAGCATTCCTTATTAGTCTAGTACAATTAAACTTCTATTAACCGAATACATATTCTAATACTGAAGATTTTTCAATACCCACTTCAAGATTAGCTTTTCTTTATATGTCTAGGAAGCTTCACATGTTAGCAAATGTGTTAAATATCTAAATCTACAATTTCACTCATGATATGGAAAAGGTTAAGGGAAAGTTAAATCTCAACATATTGTGTAGATCTTTACATGTGATTCGTATAAAATTTTTTGCAATAGATAATACATTCCAATAATGAATTTTTTCTTACTTTAATTAAATAAATGTATTTTCTTATATTAAGAATAGTAATATTACCTTTGGTTGGATCCTAGCCGGGCACCCTTCTTTTACAAGAACACCTCCAGAAAATTTCTATTTTCTATTATTATTCTCACAATCATTTAAAAATTTAGCCAAACAATTTACCTCATATATTTACGCTAATTTTTCATAACAATCAATAGAACTTTCGATTTAACGACAAGAAAAAGTTTTACACTCACGAGATCCGCCAAGGGGGCAATCACCCAGCAGGGACTAAAAAATAATGAATCTACTACAACGGTAAATACCTAGAAATTTTAAAACGTATTATTAAAACATTATAAATAATCAAAGTATAAAATTTTTACATTCACGTGATCGGAGAATCGAGCTTTTACACGGCAGAAGCTAGAAAGTCGATGAACGGAAAATGTTAATTACATCAAATCAAAGCACAAAATAAAATAAAAATACAATATAAAAAGAGTAAAATAATAATTCAAAATTATGAATCAAAGTTTTTAGTTGTTCACATAAGTTAGAAATTCCATAAAGCAGTAAATATGTTAAAATGATGGAAAACTTAACAGGAAATTGATACAATATAAAAACTGCAAAAAAATGTAACAATCAAACATTATAATTCAAAGTTATAAAATACCTAATCAATAAATCTCCCCGCTAGAATTTCATATACGAACCTTTCAGCACGAGCGCTATAGCAAGAATGATTTTAGTAGGTTCAATTAAGCCAACGATGAACTTGGCGATTTTCAAAAAGAGGCCAAAAATATCAAAGTAACCCATCCTTGTTTGTAGATTATAGGAATAGGTGCTGCCAACAAAATTGCGCATTACACGTCCGGCCTTGTTTGTTCCTTTTATCTGTCACTATCGTATGGAGTCCATTCAAATTTTCTTTTCGAGAACTGAATTGATTTGATTCACTTCTGTTTGGCGGAATGTAGGCTTATTACCTAATGTGAACTGACAAGATATTTCAAATTGCTGCATAAGTATTTATTGGTAAATTGTACGTAAATTCTAACATAGCTCTGTTTCTTTTGAGTTTAAAATCAAACTGGCTCAAGTTGTGTTGTTTGTTGGACATAAGAAATTCTCGTGTTATTCTGCGTGATGTACAAGCGAAACAATGGTAGGATTCAGTGCTGCATGGATATATGTCCGGATTAAAATGAAGTGCTTCTAATATAGGAAGGAAAGTATTGTGCAATTTCGCTGTTTTTTTTTTTGCATTTTTCCGATTTGACTATATTTCTGCTATCCATTATTTCGAAGAATATAAATATATTATTTTGACTGTTCGTTGTGAAAATGTTTTTGTGTTAGCACACAGATTTTGCAGTGATTGTGATGAACCAGCTATAATGTGGAGATGCTTTGTGCTGCGATGATATTTAAAATGGCAGGCAATGAATGTTAAGAGATTTCATTACCGATCAAATTGGAATTGCTTCCTTTTTCAAACCAATTTTCTACGGAGATAAACACGAGTTCTAAAATTTACAGATAAGATTTGTTGGGAAAAAATAAATAGTGACTTCTCCCAGATTTTTCCCTTGGCACCATTCTTTTAAGTTTTGCAAATGGATTGACCCACAGCAAGCCAGTAGTAGTCCGTGAGACATTGCAGCCATGTTTTGCCCGTGAATCTGTCATCGTTACAGGAACACCACAATGGTCAGGGATCCGTTGAAAGACAATAGTCCAATTAGCACTGTTGAGTTAATAATCTTTTTGCTTCGCTGCTCCGGACATTCATTTCTGTAGGTAAATATCCGAAGCACTTTTCTAAAATGAGTTCCTTTTTAAAGGAATACTATCCAGTTTCCAATAGTGTACGTGTAAAAAAACATGTTTACTTGCATTAAATCATTATTTTGCTGGCAGTCAGAAATAAAAAATATATCTTGTTCTTCTAATGCTGTGGTGTGTTACAATCCAGTTTTATGATTCGACATCTTAGTTTGTTCTAAATAGGTATTGGTTTTTTACCCATTTGATGAATTTTGTTTTGGGAATTTTCACAGAAATATTTCGTGAACTTATGTGCATCTAAAAGCATTTTCAAGTGATGCAAAATAAGTTGCAGTATCTCTTTGATGTAGTGCAAGTACTGTAAATATTCATCTTATGCAGGATGTCTGTCTCGGTTCATTATTGCATTGTAACTATCCATACATTTTCAGTTTTACTGTTCACGTCATTGTGAAATGAATTCAAGAAATGGATGCACAATATTTTATACTCGGTTTGTCAACCAATCTTCTTGATTGAACTAGCTAAATTGATTCTTGCATTAACATTTAGCATTCTGGATATAAAGTAAGTTATTGAGTCCCACTTTCTTGGAGTAGTAGTGACCCATGCAGCTTTTCTATCATATTTTTTATGTATATAAACAAATAGAAAAAAGTTTAAAAGAAATGTAAAACAGCTAGTGGGCTGCTCAGTTGCAACATGTAAGGGCATGATCTGTGTGTTCGACAGGCCTGGTTTAAACATTCTTTTTCTGTATAAAATGAATATATGCTAGCAGATCACATCTTATACAATCTATTACTCACATGTTGGGCAACTTCAGGTTCTATTCCTTAGAGAATGTAAGCGAAAATGGATGATCGTTAACTTTTTGTTACTGTGTGGTTTTCAACGCATTGAACATAATCATACTTATCTTCAATTTCTTTACCTCCTTTGTATCTCTTTCGAATTGGAGCAACTCAAAAGTTTCACTTGCCTTGTCCTATGCTAATAAGAGATAATAATTTCTCTGCTATAGCCTCTGAAAGTAGTATTTTATCTAATCTTTTTGTCATTGTGCCTCCTGCTTCTTCGTATTTTAGCCGACAATGCCATAACAACTTTTATGTTTTTGTTGATATCCAAACCAATTCTATGGTAGTAAGCCATTTTTCTGTTTTATGTGTATAATTAGAGATAAAGTTTTAGCAAAATTTTATTCTTCTTTGCAATTATTTGTAAACTTGCTAATCATATTAAAAGTTGTTATATTTGTTTCATTCAAAAAAAATTTTTTAACGAAATTTAATTTCTTGCTTATACTTTTTAACTAAACTACAAATAGTTGAGTTTCATTTTCCAAACACATGTTAACTGTACAGAAAATGCTTGATATCATTCCCAAATGCCTCTTTTCAAAAATTGGGAAATATGTTTATCATCACTCGTGGTCATTTTTTTGAGTTGGTTACTCGTTTCTTCATTTCAATGAAAAAAGAATATGTATTTTAGTTATTCATGAGGAAAGTGTTGCAATGATTTTCATTGTGTGGCATTCAAGTAGTGTACTGAATTTTATTGATTTTTTCTATGGGTTCAATTAATTTTGACACAATTTTTACCATTAAGTTTCAGAACATTTTTTTTAATTATGATCCATTTTGCTACCAACTGGTTTATATAGTATCACTGTATTTTGTTAACCATAATATCAGCAGAAGTTGCATCATCTGTTTGTAGAATAACTTTCTTTCAAAATTGGTTGCCTCTGCATATGTAGTCCAAATTGGCTCTTGCACCTTAAAACCTTACACTTACTCGCGCTTCTGCATATGTTATGGAGGTCTTCTCTAGTAGTTAATCCAAATCATTTTGTAGGCAAAAATTCTTTTGTCTCGTGTTCTATCCATTGGCATTCTAAGACACAGTGACGAGGCAAGATTGGGTTTTTCTGCATTAGACAAATGAAGTTTTCCAACTTCCAGATGTTTCCCAACTTTATCGGATTAATATTGGACAGTTATTTCCATCACCTCTTCTACAGTGTAAGTAAAAACATTAAGTACAGTTGAGCAGGTGCAGCCACACTTGACTGAACCAGTAGCTTTCATAGGCTGAGATCAGTTCAATCTAAGATTTGAAAATCCATTTTGATGACACACATGAAACAAATTTTGTTCCTTTTTCTGTGGTATTTCTTTAGGAAATAACAAATTGTAATGAAATGTATTGGACTTGGTGTGAGAAATCTCCACCAAAATCTGTTTACTTTAATTTTTAGAATATAGTTTTTATATGTATTGAGATCACATTTTATTACTGCAACTCCTTTTATAAATCTTTTTATTTTATGCTTTTATTGCTTAAACAAGAGTTTGGTGCGGCTAAATGATGAGTGACTCTCCAAATCAATTCTAGCTTTCCACTTCCCAATCTTCTGAATAAGTCGTTTCATTTGACAATTCTAGTGTCACATCATGTTTATTCTTTGAATAAATGTTGATGCAAATTAAGAGTCATGGCAAAAGTTTCCTTGAATATTCCGCAAACTGGATTGTTAGAAATTACTACTTCTGGATGAAAATTTCACATATCAGCATATAAATTCTTGAATCCAATGGTTAACTCGCATTTTTCGCAAGAAGATGTTAAGTTATTTGGTGCTGGCAAAGACAAAGAGTTTCCTAAAGACATCTTTGGCACGTCCACTGTAAGATTAAGAGCAATGTTATGCTTCAGAAAGCAACACGGCTGTTGGTAACCCATTTCTCCTGCATTCTTGGATAATCGTTCAAATGCATGCACAGTAGAAACTCCCATTCGCAGGTGTGTTGGTTTTGAGACGATAGTGCTGTGAACCTGCTATATAATTTTCCATATACTTCATAATAATTAATATCTGTGTATCCATTCATTTGTAAATTGTATGTGTATTTAAACATTGATCTGTTTCTTTTGACTTTAATATCAACCTTGCTGAAATTGTGTGAATTGTTGGAAATGAGTAATTCTCGTATTTTCTGCATGATTTACAAACAAAACAGTGGTATGCGATGCTGAAAGAGCTAATGTCCCAATTAGAATGAAGCATTTTTGTCTCCTAAGAAAAATTCCCTCAGGGGGCTCACCTTCTTTAGGTGAGTACGGGTGTCACAATCCCGAGATGCCTAGTGATCTTTTTTTTTTTCCCAAGGGGTTTACTGTCTTTGGTAAACACGGGTGTCACAAACCCGGGGTTCCCTAGTGATCTTTCTCTATTTTTGACCATCCTGTTGTCAGTCTTTTCCTCCTTTCTTTCTTTTCATGTCTAGACCACAGATAATTTTTATGTATACGAGTTTTGCTTCACTTTTCGTTATTTTTGATTGAATTATGATAATCATATTTTTACTAACACAGTTTAGTTATTATTTTATAAAGTACTAGCTGTACCCTGCCACGCGTTGCTGTGACTTAATCTGGTTAAATGAAAAGAGCTTGTCCATCCAGTCAATTGTAAATCTTATACTGGGCATAATTTTCTTTAATGGAGAGTCTGGTTTAATTACAGAGATTTAATCTTAATAACAACTTGAATGCAAAAATTCATAAAAAGATTCATGCATTTCATAACATATTAATAAACAAAAAAATGATAAACTGCCCAAAACTGATAAAAAAAATTATATTAAGTAAAAAAACTGTCTTAAATAGTTAAAATATATACATATTTTTCACTGCATGTATTATACAGCTTTGGCTGGTTGATATTTTGCAATATAATTGGTACACTAAATTTCAACTGCTGCATATGGGATGGCATTCTTTCAGAACATTTAAAGATTCAATTTGACAATGAAATGCATTAACAAATCACAAAAATATATAAGAAATAATCATATGCAAAAATAAATGCAAATCATAAAAATATGTAAGAAATAATAATAATAAGTCCAAAATAAATGTATATCACAAAAATATATAACTAATCATAAGCAAAAATTATATAAATGCTAATCACAAATATATAATCATAATAATAAAGTAAATACATATAAATAGGTTCATGTAGTTTATAAAATAGTAGCAAACCAAAATAAATGCATATCACAAAAATATATAAGAAACAATCATAAGTAAAAATTAAGTAAGTGCAAATCACAAAAATAAGTAAGAAATAATCATAATAGATTAAATGCAAAAATATATAAATATGTTCATGCAGTTCATAAAATAGTAAAAAACATAGAAGTGATAAACAGCTTAAAACTGATAAAAAAAATTACATTAATTTAAATAAAAACAAAGTCAAACAGTTAAAATTACACAAATTGGAAATGGGTGTACTTTGGAGTCCTTGAGGGCAGAAGGTTAATTTTACAATGCTTCAGGGTACACAACATTCTTTGTTTTTCCACTTTCAGTGTAGATATATAGACTGTCTGGTTTGCCTACTCTGGAACATGCAACATATAATTGTCCATGAGAGAAGCAATCTGTCTCTTAATCCAAGCCACACAATTCTAAAGATTGCCCCTGAGCTTGATTGATAGTGATTGCAAATGCCACTCGAATTGGGAATTGCAATCTCTTAAATTGAAATGGCATATCTGTTGGTATCAAAGGAATGCGAGGTATGAGGACATCTTCACCATTGAAAGGTCCTGTCAAAACTGTTGCCTCTATGACGTTGCTCATTAATTTTTTTATTGCAAGCCGCGTACCATTATACAGCTTTGGCTGGTTGATATTTCGCAACATGATAATTGGAACGCCAACTTTCAACTGCAGTATGTGGGGCGGCATTCCTGGCAGATCAAGTGAATTCAAAAATTCTGTAGGGTAATTCACTGCTTCATCTACTTCCACAACAGTGTCAACAGACTTGTAGGTGACTGTCTCATTTTGAATACGAGACTGAATGACATTGTTAAGCTGGTAGACATCTTTGTTCTTGGCAGCTAGAATAGCACGTTCACTCAGCCAATTGGGATTTTTAAAATTGGTTTGAATGTCAGGAAATACTCTTTCAACCAATTCTCTTTTGGATGTCACCAAATTGCAGAAGTTATGAGGCAATGAGATTTTCCCTGAGGTCAAATCTACTGGCACCTTTCTATTTCCAATATCCAACAATTGATTTGAGGAAATTTCAGCTGATCGATCATTTTGTAACTGGACACGCATATTTTTAATTAATTTCAGGGTCTTCACATGTTGCCACAAAGCAGAGCGTTTTAAAGAAGCATTTATTTCATCTGCTGGTGTTGATCGAGGAATTACAGGTAATGTTTGCCTGAAATCTCCTGCAAGCAATATCAATGCGTTCCCAAATGGTCTAGTGTTTCCACGCAAATCTTGTAATGATCGATCAAGAGCTTCAAGTGATTTTTTGTGAGCCATTGTGCATTCATCCCAAACAATAAGTTTGCATTTCTGCAATATTTTTCCCATACCTTATTCTCTGGAAATATTGCATGTAGGAGTTTCAATGACTTGAATGTTTAATGGCAGTTTCAAAGCAGAATGAGCAGTTCTTCCACCTGGTAACAATGTATTATGTAATTATGTACGTGTTGTATTATCACGCACTCTAACTTCTGGAAAAAAGTTACGCAGCTGCAACCAAAAAAACTTTCGAAACAAAAGGCACCCAAAGTGATGAAATAGATCTCAGTAAAACCCCAATATCCACTAGTATTGCAGTGGATACAAATAAAGTAGTATCAACTTCACCCATTAAGAAAAAAAACAAAAACACCCGAATTAAAGATTCTGGCGTGATGTCAAACAAAAAAAAGAGGTCTAACCTCTCGAAAAACCCGCAAGATAAAAAAGACGGTGTGCTTATTCTTCACACTTCGGAGAGTGATGAATGCCTAATGGAAGATCTCTCCAACTGTCCATCGACTCCTAGCTCCTTACAAGGAGCGAGTGCTATAACGTGATGACCTCCTTTGTTTCCTGGAACTGCCGTGGACTAAGAACTCGACTAGATGATCTCAAATCCATCATTTCCACGTACCAGCCCGCATGTGTTGCTCTTCAGGAGACTTTTCTGAAGAGTACCATGACAATGCGAGTGCGTGGTTATAATTGTGTACGACGGGATGTAGATGGCAATGCATCTCCGACTGGAGGTGTATGCCTGTTCACGTCCCATCTCTATCCCAGTAATGTCGTCACACTGCACACATCATTACAGGCTGTGGCTGTACGGATTCATATCCATTCTTTAGTCACAGTCTGTTCTGTTTATTTACCACCCAATGATGTTGTGCTGCAAGTGGATTTGAATCAATTAGTTAGTCAATTGCCAGCTCCATTTATATTGTTCGGTGACTTTAACGGACACAGTCCTCTGTGGGGGCAGGATGATACAAATTCTCGTGGGCGACGGATCGAACAGTTGATCTCTGATCACTGTCTCTGTCTGCTCAACAATGATGAGAAAACGTATTTCCATGCACCCACTAGGACATTTCACTCCCTCGATCTTGCCCCCTCAGGGGGCTCACCTTCTTTAGGTGAGTACGGGTGTCACAATCCCGAGGTACCCTAGTGATCTTTTCCTTTTCCCAAGGGGTTTACTGTCTTTGGTAAACTCGGGTGTCACGAACCCGGGGTACCCTAGTGATCCTTCTCTATTTTCGACCCTCTTGTCATTCAATTTTCCCTTTTCTTCTTTTCCCGTCTAGACTACAGACAATTTTTCGAAATTTACATATACAAAATTATCGATTCATTTTTTTATTAGATTACTCACAATATTCATTATTAATACTATATTTTTCGTTTTGTATTGCGTTCAATTCGTTTAATATTTTTTGATGATTTATTTTGATGTTTGCATTATTTCTTTGTTTTCTTACTAACAACGTTGGTTTTCCGACCCGCATGTTTGCCGTGTGCGGCGGTCCCGTAAGGAGGAAAATGGTGTCCTGGGGATACCTTTTGCGTTCCCTTTGGCCCACGCTTCGCTGTAGACGGGTGGCAGGAGTGAGCCCGCTCCTGTCAATCGGCTGGTGATGAGTCTTTTCGGAGACATTGCTGTAGGGTTAGTGCTGCAGATAAGGGGTGGCGGGTTTACCCGTTGGATCCTCGCCCTGATGCTGTAGCACTATATTCTGGGTGTACTCCAGGTAAGCGCCGTGCCTGGTTTTTGCCAGATGACCGGCACACTGCCTCCCTTGTTGGACTCCGTGGTGGGTGGAGCCACACCAGGATGAATACCATCTCTCTTTCATGGATCCTGAAATTTCGTGCCCGGGTAAAGGCCTCGTTTTACCCAACGTCAACATTGATCAGTTAGCAATTAATGCACGTTTCTTGATTTTATCCTTGCCCAATGGTGAGATGTGGAAACAAAATCTGCTATACAATCAAAGTCCTTTTTATCTGCAAAAACTTTTCTTGACTGTCCACTTCAAGTTTCTCCACACAGATCTCTTAATACTTGCCGAGGTGTCATTTCTGAACCTGACTTGTTAAACACTTCTGAATCTGAAATCCTTGAAGGCTTCTCGGATCAGGGTGTGATTCAAGTCAGAAGAATTACAATAAAAAAGGATAACATGGTTTGCCCCACTAAACATTTAATAAGCCAAATTTACCCACTTCAATCAAAGCTGGATATCTGAATTGTAAAATTCGTCCATACATTCCGAATCCTCTGCGCTGTTTTAAGTGCCAGAGGTTCGGACATTCACAAACTTCCTGCCGCGGCCAACTTACTTGCTCTAGATGTGCATCTGTTGGACATGCTTCCACAGATTGCATTCTAGAGCTTAAATGTATTAACTGCTCTCAACCTCATTCAGCCGATTCAAAACTGTGCCCAAAATGGAAATTAGAAAAACAAATTCAAGAAATCAAAACACATAAAAATATCTCATCCAGAAGCACGAAAATTAATAGCTCCACAGTTACCTCAAAGCTACGCTCAGGTTGCCAAACCCTCAACCTTAACCAAATCATCCCAAACAGATGAAAATATAGCAAAAATAATTTGTCCACCTATAAAATTACTTCAACCAACTTCATCCCTCTTGAAACAAAATACATCAATATCCTCATCATCGTCAACCCAAACAAACCTCTTGCCTGCCGCCTCTTCAATAGCAGATACAGTGTCGGAACCTGTACTTTCCACCACCAATAATATGTTTTCACCTATTGAATCCTCTTCCAAATCAACTATTCAACCCTCTTCTGTTGTTGAGACTCCCACCTGTACAACATCTAGTACCATAGCTGCTACCTCGAAATCCAATAGCTTAGCATCAACAGATACAACTTCTGTATCTCAGGTTTCAAAACGTCGTAAAAAAAGCTTCCTAAAAAACATATCTAACACTGTTAAACCAAAAATAGAGATAAAAATGGCACCCCATAAACCGAGAAAAAGTTCACCTATTCAGGACACCTCAGATGAGGACATGATTATGTATGACGTAGAAGAAGAGGTGGAAACACCGAAAAAGAATATAATAAAACACTTGTCGGAAGAGTACTGGAGACAGGAGGAATTTTTACACGTTATAACTCCAAGAAAGCGTGTCCCCTCAGGGGGCTCACCTTCTTTAGGTGAGTACGGGTGTCACAATCCCGAGGTACCCTAGTGATCTTTTCCTTTTCCCAAGGGGTTTACTGTCTTTGGTAAACTCGGGTGTCACGAACCCGGGGTACCCTAGTGATCCTTCTCTATTTTCGACCCTCTTGTCATTCAATTTTCCCTTTTCTTCTTTTCCCGTCTAGACTACAGACAATTTTTTCGAAATTTACATATACAAAATTATCGATTCATTTTTTTATTAGATTACTCACAATATATTCATTATTAATACTATATTTTTCGTTTTGTATTGCGTTCAATTCGTTTAATATTTTTTGATTTTTTTGATGTTTGCATTATTTCTTTGTTTTCTTACTAACAACGTTGGTTTTTCCGACCCGCATGTTTGCCGTGTGCGGCGGTCCCGTAAGGAGGAAAATGGTGTCCTGGGGATACCTTTTGCGTTCCCTTTGGCCCACGCTTCGCTGTAGACGGGTGGCAGGAGTGAGCCCGCTCCTGTCAATCGGCTGGTGATGAGTCTTTTCGGAGACATTGCTGTAGGGTTAGTGCTGCAGATAAGGGGTGGCGGGTTTACCCGTTGGATCCTCGCCCTGATGCTGTAGCACTATATTCTGGGTGTACTCCAGGTAAGCGCCGTGCCTGGTTTTTGCCAGATGACCGGCACACTGCCTCCCTTGTTGGACTCCGTGGTGGGTGGAGCCACACCAGGATGAATACCATCTCTCTTTCATGGATCCTGAAATTTCGTGCCCGGGTAAAGGCCTCGTTTTACCCAACGTCAACATTGATCAGTTAGCAATTAATGCACGTTTCTTGATTTTATCCTTGCCCAATGGTGAGATGTCGAAAAAATCTCCTTTCGCTATTCAAAAGGCTCTACAAGGAATCGGTTAAAAGATTAAGATCAGGTGATTTGCTTGTGGAAACAAAATCTGCTATACAATCAAAGTCCTTTTTATCTGCAAAAACTTTTCTTGACTGTCCACTTCAAGTTTCTCCACACAGATCTCTTAATACTTGCCGAGGTGTCATTTCTGAACCTGACTTGTTAAACACTTCTGAATCTGAAATCCTTGAAGGCTTCTCGGATCAGGGTGTGATTCAAGTCAGAAGAATTACAATAAAAAAGGATAACATGGTTTGCCCCACTAAACATTTAATAAGCCAAATTTACCCACTTCAATCAAAGCTGGATATCTGAATTGTAAAATTCGTCCATACATTCCGAATCCTCTGCGCTGTTTTAAGTGCCAGAGGTTCGGACATTCACAAACTTCCTGCCGCGGCCAACTTACTTGCTCTAGATGTGCATCTGTTGGACATGCTTCCACAGATTGCATTCTAGAGCTTAAATGTATTAACTGCTCTCAACCTCATTCAGCCGATTCAAAACTGTGCCCAAAATGGAAATTAGAAAAACAAATTCAAGAAATCAAAACACATAAAAATATCTCATCCAGAAGCACGAAAATTAATAGCTCCACAGTTACCTCAAAGCTACGCTCAGGTTGCCAAACCCTCAACCTTAACCAAATCATCCCAAACAGATGAAAATATAGCAAAAATAATTTGTCCACCTATAAAATTACTTCAACCAACTTCATCCCTCTTGAAACAAAATACATCAATATCCTCATCATCGTCAACCCAAACAAACCTCTTGCCTGCCGCCTCTTCAATAGCAGATACAGTGTCGGAACCTGTACTTTCCACCACCAATAATATGTTTTCACCTATTGAATCCTCTTCCAAATCAACTATTCAACCCTCTTCTGTTGTTGAGACTCCCACCTGTACAACATCTAGTACCATAGCTGCTACCTCAGAATCCAATAGCTTAGCATCAACAGATACAACTTCTGTATCTCAGGTTTCAAAACGTCGTAAAAAAAGCTTCCTAAAAAACATATCTAACACTGTTAAACCAAAAATAGAGATAAAAATGGCACCCCATAAACCGAGAAAAAGTTCACCTATTCAGGACACCTCAGATGAGGACATGATTATGTATGACGTAGAAGAAGAGGTGGAAACACCGAAAAAGAATATAATAAAACACTTGTCGGAAGAGTACTGGAGACAGGAGGAATTTTTACACGTTATAACTCCAAGAAAGCGTGTCCCCTCAGGGGGCTCACCTTCTTTAGGTGAGTACGGGTGTCACAATCCCGAGGTACCCTAGTGATCTTTTCCTTTTCCCAAGGGGTTTACTGTCTTTGGTAAACTCGGGTGTCACGAACCCGGGGTACCCTAGTGATCCTTCTCTATTTTCGACCCTCTTGTCATTCAATTTTCCCTTTTCTTCTTTTCCCGTCTAGACTACAGACAATTTTTCCAAATTTACATATACAAAATTATCGATTCATTTTTTTTATTAGATTACTCACAATATATTCACTATTAATACTATATTTTTCGTTTTGTATTGCGTTCAATTCGTTTAATATTTTTTGATGATTTATTTTGATGTTTGCATTATTTCTTTGTTTTCTTACTAACAACGTTGGTTTTCCGACCCGCATGTTTGCCGTGTGCGGCGGTCCCGTAAGGAGGAAAATGGTGTCCTGGGGATACCTTTTGCGTTCCCTTTGGCCCACGCTTCGCTGTAGACGGGTGGCAGGAGTGAGCCCGCTCCTGTCAATCGGCTGGTGATGAGTCTTTTCGGAGACATTGCTGTAGGGTTAGTGCTGCAGATAAGGGGTGGCGGGTTTACCCGTTGGATCCTCGCCCTGATGCTGTAGCACTATATTCTGGGTGTACTCCAGGTAAGCGCCGTGCCTGGTTTTTGCCAGATGACCGGCACACTGCCTCCCTTGTTGGACTCCGTGGTGGGTGGAGCCACACCAGGATGAATACCATCTCTCTTTCATGGATCCTGAAATTTCGTGCCCGGGTAAAGGCCTCGTTTTACCCAACGTCAACATTGATCAGTTAGCAATTAATGCACGTTTCTTGATTTTATCCTTGCCCAATGGTGAGATGTCGAAAAAATCTCCTTTCGCTATTCAAAAGGCTCTACAAGGAATCGGTTAAAAGATTAAGATCAGGTGATTTGCTTGTGGAAACAAAATCTGCTATACAATCAAAGTCCTTTTTATCTGCAAAAACTTTTCTTGACTGTCCACTTCAAGTTTCTCCACACAGATCTCTTAATACTTGCCGAGGTGTCATTTCTGAACCTGACTTGTTAAACACTTCTGAATCTGAAATCCTTGAAGGCTTCTCGGATCAGGGTGTGATTCAAGTCAGAAGAATTACAATAAAAAAGGATAACATGGTTTGCCCCACTAAACATTTAATAAGCCAAATTTACCCACTTCAATCAAAGCTGGATATCTGAATTGTAAAATTCGTCCATACATTCCGAATCCTCTGCGCTGTTTTAAGTGCCAGAGGTTCGGACATTCACAAACTTCCTGCCGCGGCCAACTTACTTGCTCTAGATGTGCATCTGTTGGACATGCTTCCACAGATTGCATTCTAGAGCTTAAATGTATTAACTGCTCTCAACCTCATTCAGCCGATTCAAAACTGTGCCCAAAATGGAAATTAGAAAAACAAATTCAAGAAATCAAAACACATAAAAATATCTCATCCAGAAGCACGAAAATTAATAGCTCCACAGTTACCTCAAAGCTACGCTCAGGTTGCCAAACCCTCAACCTTAACCAAATCATCCCAAACAGATGAAAATATAGCAAAAATAATTTGTCCACCTATAAAATTACTTCAACCAACTTCATCCCTCTTGAAACAAAATACATCAATATCCTCATCATCGTCAACCCAAACAAACCTCTTGCCTGCCGCCTCTTCAATAGCAGATACAGTGTCGGAACCTGTACTTTCCACCACCAATAATATGTTTTCACCTATTGAATCCTCTTCCAAATCAACTATTCAACCCTCTTCTGTTGTTGAGACTCCCACCTGTACAACATCTAGTACCATAGCTGCTACCTCGAAATCCAATAGCTTAGCATCACAGATACAACTTCTGTATCTCAGGTTTCAAAACGTCGTAAAAAAAGCTTCCTAAAAAACATATCTAAACACTGTTAAACCAAAAATAGAGATAAAAATGGCACCCCATAAACCGAGAAAAAAGTTCACCTATTCAGGACACCTCAGATGAGGACATGATTATGTATGACGTAGAAGAAGAGGTGGAAACACCGAAAAAGAATATAATAAAACACTTGTCGGAAGAGTACTGGAAAAATGAGTGCTAGACAGAGGAATTTTTACACGTTATAACTCCAAGAAAGCGTGTCCCCTCAGGGGGCTCACCTTCTTTAGGTGAGTACGGGTGTCACAATCCCGAGGTACCCTAGTGATCTTTTCCTTTTCCCAAGGGGTTTACTGTCTTTGGTAAACTCGGGTGTCACGAACCCGGGGTACCCTAGTGATCCTTCTCTATTTTCGACCCTCTTGTCATTCAATTTTTCCCTTTTCTTCTTTTCCCGTCTAGACTACAGACAATTTTTCGAAATTTACATATACAAATTATCGATTCATTTTTTTATTAGATTACTCACAATATATTCATTATTAATACTATATTTTTCGTTTTGTATTGCGTTCAATTCGTTTAATATTTTTGATGTATGTTTGCATTATTTCTTTGTTTTCTTACTAACAACGTTGGTTTTCCGACCCGCATGTTTGCCGTGTGCGGCGGTCCCGTAAGGAGGAAAATGGTGTCCTGGGGATACCTTTTGCGTTCCCTTTGGCCCACGCTTCGCTGTAGACGGGTGGCAGGAGTGAGCCCGCTCCTGTCAATCGGCTGGTGATGAGTCTTTTCGGAGACATTGCTGTAGGGTTAGTGCTGCAGATAAGGGGTGGCGGGTTTACCCGTTGGATCCTCGCCCTGATGCTGTAGCACTATATTCTGGGTGTACTCCAGGTAAGCGCCGTGCCTGGTTTTTGCCAGATGACCGGCACACTGCCTCCCTTGTTGGACTCCGTGGTGGGTGGAGCCACACCAGGATGAATACCATCTCTCTTTCATGGATCCTGAAATTTCGTGCCCGGGTAAAGGCCTCGTTTTACCCAACGTCAACATTGATCAGTTAGCAATTAATGCACGTTTCTTGATTTATCCTTGCCCAATGGTGAGATGTCGAAAAAATCTCCTTTCGCTATTCAAAGGCTCTACAAGGAATCGGTTAAAAGATTAAGATCAGGTGATTTGCTTGTGGAAACAAAATCTGCTATACAATCAAAGTCCTTTTTATCTGCAAAAACTTTTCTTGACTGTCCACTTCAAGTTTCTCCACACAGATCTCTTAATACTTGCCGAGGTGTCATTTCTGAACCTGACTTGTTAAACACTTCTGAATCTGAAATCCTTGAAGGCTTCTCGGATCAGGGTGTGATTCAAGTCAGAAGAATTACAATAAAAAAGGATAACATGGTTTGCCCCACTAAACATTTAATTTTAACATTTAATAAGCCAAATTTACCCACTTCAATCAAAGCTGGATATCTGAATTGAAATTCGTCCATACATTCCGAATCCTCTGCGCTGTTTTAAGTGCCAGAGGTTCGGACATTCACAAACTTCCTGCCGCGGCCAACTTACTTGCTCTAGATGTGCATCTGTTGGACGTGCTTCCACAGATTGCATTCTAGAGCTTAAATGTATTAACTGCTCTCAACCTCATTCAGCCGATTCAAAACTGTGCCCAAAATGGAAATTAGAAAAACAAATTCAAGAAATCAAAACACATAAAAATATCTCATCCAGAAGCACGAAAATTAATAGCTCCACAGTTACCTCAAAGCTACGCTCAGGTTGCCAAACCCTCAACCTTAACCAAATCATCCCAAACAGATGAAAATATAACAAAAAAATTTGTCCACCTATAAAATTACTTCAACCAACTTCATCCCTCTTGAAACAAATACATCAATATCCTCATCATCGTCAACCCAAACAAACCTCTTGCCTGCCGCCTCTTCAATAGCAGATACAGTGTCGGAACCTGTACTTTTCCACACCAATAAATGTTTTCACCTATTGAATCCTCTTCCAAATCAACTATTCAACCCTCTTCTGTTGTTGAGACTCCCACCTGTACAACATCTAGTACCATAGCTGCTACCTCAGAATCCAATAGCTTAGCATCAACAGATACAACTTCTGTATCTCAGGTTCAAAACGTCGTAAAAAAAAGCTCCTAAAAAACATATCTAACACTGTTAAACCAAAAATAGAGATAAAAATGGCACCCATAAACCGAGAAAAAAGTTTCACCTATTCAGGACACCTCAGATGAGGACATGATTATGTATGACGTAGAAGAAGAGGTGGAAAACACGAAAAAAAGTATAATAAAACACTTGTCGGAAGAGTACTGGAAAAATGAGTGCTGGAGACAGGAGGAATTTTTACACGTTATAACTCAAGAAAGCGTGTCCCCTCAGGGGGCTCACCTTCTTTAGGTGAGTACGGGTGTCACAATCCCGAGGTACCCTAGTGATCTTTTCCTTTTCCCAAGGGGTTTACTGTCTTTGGTAACTCGGGGTGTCACGAACCCGGGGTACCCTAGTGATCCTTCTCTATTTTTCGACCCTCTTGTCATTCAATTTTCCCTTTTCTTCTTTTCCCGTCTAGACTACAGACAATTTTTCGAAATTTACATATACAAAATTATCGATTCATTTTTTATTAGATTACTCACAATATTCACTATTAATACTATATTTTTCGTTTTGTATTGCGTTCAATTCGTTTAATATTTTTTGATGATTTATTTTGATGTTGCATTATTTCTTTGTTTTCTTACTAACAACGTTGGTTTTCCGACCCGCATGTTTTGCCGTGTGCGGCGGTCCCGTAAGGAGGAAAATGGTGTCCTGGGGATACCTTTTGCGTTCCCTTTGGCCCACGCTTCGCTGTAGACGGGTGGCAGGAGTGAGCCCGCTCCTGTCAATCGGCTGGTGATGAGTCTTTTCGGAGACATTGCTGTAGGGTTAGTGCTGCAGATAAGGGGTGGCGGTTTACCCGTTGGATCCTCGCCCTGATGCTGTAGCACTATATTCTGGGTGTACTCCAGGTAAGCGCCGTGCCTTTTTTGCCAGATGACCGGCACACTGCCTCCCTTGTTGGACTCCGTGGTGGGTGGAGCCACACCAGGATGAATACCATCTCTCTTTCATGGATCCTGAAATTTCGTGCCCGGGTAAAGGCCTCGTTTTACCCAACGTCAACATTGATCAGTTAGCAATTAATGCACGTTTCTTGATTTTATCCTTGCCCAATGGTGAGATGTCGAAAAAATCTCCTTTCGCTATTCAAAAGGCTCTACAAGGAATCGGTTAAAAGATTAAGATCAGGTGATTTTGCTTGTGGAAACAAAATCTGCTATACAATCAAAGTCCTTTTTATCTGCAAAAACTTTTCTTGACTGTCCACTTCAAGTTTCTCCACACAGATCTCTTAATACTTGCCGAGGTGTCATTTCTGAACCTGACTTGTTAAACACTTCTGAATCTGAAATCCTTGAAGGCTTCTCGGATCAGGGTGTGATTCAAGTCAGAAGAATTACAATAAAAAAGGATAACATGGTTTTGCCCACTAAACATTTAATTTTAACATTTAATAAGCCAAATTTACCCACTTCAATCAAAGCTGGATACCTGAATTGTAAAATTCGTCCATACATTCCGAATCCTCTGCGCTGTTTTAAGTGCCAGAGGTTCGGACATTCACAAACTTCCTGCCGCGGCCAACTTACTTGCTCTAGATGTGCATCTGTTGGACGTGCTTCCACAGATTGCATTC
>BMAO01029176.1:0-21677 GCA_019973975.1 Trichonephila clavata
CACACGGGGGGAAAACCCCCCAAAGCCCTTGATTTTTTCCCGATTGATTATAATCAGTGGCGTAACGGAGAATATTAGCCCCCCTCTCCTGCAAATTCAGGTTTGGGGCCCTAAGCCCATACGTACTTAGCGTCAGTCAGGGAATCCCCTAGAATCCCTGAGCCCCCGCAATGCGGGGGTGTACGTTACGCCACTGATTATAATCCTATGTACATAGCATGTAAAATTTAATAAAGTATTTGTTATTTATAATTCATTTTATTAATTAATGCTAATTAATTATTTTAATAAATTTTTTTACTGTTTTTTTCTCCCGAAAATCTATTGAATCAAAAGAATATGTTGGGCAGCGTATTGGAGAATATGATGGTGGACTTTTCGACCCTGCCTCTCCCCCCTCCGAAAAAGTCCTGTGTGCTCCACTAGTTGCCCATAAAATTTAGAGGAATTCAATTTTTTTCATTGTGGTATATTCAAATTTTAAAGTTAATTTGTGTTAAACTATTGATATTTTAAATATATTGCATGAAAATGTAGAAAAACGGTTGAATTTAGTGCAGGAATTAGTGGTGGCTGTTAAAATTACACTGCTTTTAGTGCAATTGTTAAGTCGAAATATGATTGTAAAGATATTTCTGTATTTGAAAATATCTCAAGTTTTGATTCTGCTCTTTAGTATTAGGGGATTAATTTCAATAGGTTTCTAATAATTTCAAATTAATAATTTCAAAATCTAACGTTATTAAGCGTGACTATCATTTGTATTATCTTTCATGAGTCGATCTCCACAAGAAAAAATTATGTGAAAAAACTAGTTATATATATGTGCGTAATTCTCAACATCATGCATGTCGAGTTCGAATCCTGTGTCTTTGAAGACCAGCTGTGGTGTAGTATAGAAACTTGGAAAGTGGTATTTCTCTGCACAGTTATTTAACCGTGATTCAAAACTAGGAGTTCCATCGCCAATAGCCCATGCGCAGCTTTTTCCCCAGTGGCGGTAAAGTTAAATGAACGTCGTTTATATTACATTTGATTTCTCCCCCTACTTTTTGATGTGATTTATGAATTCTTTCGTAAAATAAAATCATTCAGAAAGCATCGGTGGATGTAAATTGGAAAATTTTAAATGCATGTTTAAAATAGGTTTTAATCAAGGCGAGGTCATATAAACTTGTTTGCTGTTCCAAATTTTGTCTGTCTCATAATTATTAGAAAAGTTCTAATGAAAGAATTATGATTAAAAAAATTTTTCCAATAAGAATTTCTTTTAATGTTTACTTTAAATTAAAACCTGTTTCGTCATATTGCTAATTATAAATTTCTATTAAACTTTTAGACTGGATATTATTAACTGATAGTCTTATGTTTGTTGTATTTAAAAATTATGATAGCTAAATTTCTCCTTATAAAGTTCACCGTAACGGTATTTATTTCTTTTGCAATTTTTTTTAAAAAAATAACAATTGATGATTTTTAAAACGTGGTCTTATCATTACTTTGTACTTTCTGCTATTGTCAGTACTTACCTAGTAGCACTTTAAAAATATTTAAACTAACACACAACTTGTATTAGATCTGAAAGAATAATTACTGAAGTACTCAATCATAATCCAGCGCTGGTCATTATAAGGAGGCAGAAGTTGGGTCATTGACGTCATAAACGATTTCTGTAGAATCCCGGAACGACTATCCCCTGTAATAAAAGACGAAAAGAATTTTGTTTGTTTCGACTTCGGTGGTCCACGCCCTTTCATCTGATATCATGATTCACTCGCCTACAGATGTTGTTTTCCGTGTTCAAGAAACATTTACGGCTACCAAAAAATTATACACGGACCTGATTTTCAGATGACTCTATTTTGCCAACAGTTTTGCTCTGAGACGATTAATTTAGGAATGAAAAAGCTATGTTCTTTTTTTTTATTCTAAAAATTTTCGGTAGTGTGGCGTTTACTTCCGTCTCTTTTGAGTTCGAATGAAGAGAAATCACTCTTCTCTTAATTGATCTCGATTGGAATACAAATTTATAGGGTAGGTAATGCCTAAGAGCGGAATTCGAATTTTCACATTTTTCGAGTAGGAATAAGTAGTTGCTGAAGGCATGTTTTAAATAGTTTTTTTGTAAAACTTCCTTCTGAAAAACAATTTGATATTTTATCGCTGTTTTGCCAGTAATCACGAATTTAACTTAATGACTTTAGTTCTTTGAATGATTGAATCCAAAAAAAAAAAAATGTCTTATTTTGTAATTCTTGCCAATGAAATACTTTTAACGCGCGAAAACGCTTAAGGCAAAATATCGATTAACACAACAGCAAACTACCATGTATTTTCTTGCGTTTTTTTCCTTTTAATACGAAACGAAAATCGTTTAACGCGAGAATTCTGGGAATGAACCAAATACGGAAAACATCAGATACTTAGTAAAATGTTTGAGTAAGTTTCTGTATTGTACTGTGCTACTGTATCATCGTAAGAATTCGTTGCAGTAGATGACGATAATGTGTCCCATTATGGCAGACAAAGATGATGCAGATTCCTACGATGAAGATGAAATGAATAATACAGCTCCGTCATCCGAAATGAGGAACATCATGAAAAGTATGCGCAGTTATTTAGACACACATTCTCTCTCCTGTGGTAAAATGAGTGTCAAAATGGATGACGTTGAACAGTTTGTTGACGGTTTGCTAAAAAAGGCAATGCAAGGGAAAATATCAGAGTACTCTCCAAAAACTCGATGAAAGCTATGCTTTTCGAAAAACTTGAAAATTTTGCATAAAATTTCATGAAGTTATTGTTTTTTTTTTTTTTTGTTTTTATTAGATGCATGCATAAATATACATCTTTGTAAATAAAAAGTATTCTTTTAAACTTAATTTGTGTGTGTGTGTGTGACACGATAAAATATTTCAGCCCCCCCCCCTCAGTTTCGTGTTAAACGATTTTCACTGCATACAAAGTAGGGTGAATCTGGTTATAGTGGCGCACACAGGGGTCCTAGGGATCTGGACCCCCCACCCAAAGCCCTTGAGTTTTTTTCGATTGATAAAAACCCCTATATATAGCGTAAAATTTAATTAAGTACTTGTGATTAACAATTTATTTTATTAATTAATGCTAATTAATTCAATAATTTATTTTTTACTGTTCTTGTTAAAATCAGAAGAATCAGTTGGTGTTGTCTTGAGGTGTGATACGAGTTGGTGGACTTTCGACCTACTTACTGGAAGGCTCGTTTCTTCTTTTTTTTTATAAAAAAAAAAATCACATCTTTTTATCGATAAAATTAAAGTTCTGAAAATAATTAGATCATTCGTTAGACGAAGAACGAAATGACTTCTATTTTGGTAGATCTTGATATATTTTTTGATAAAGTATTTTAATCCTATCATTGTAAATATCTACTAAGACTATTATTAATATTGGGAAGGAATTCGATTCTTGTTTCCTTAAACATGATCTGATCTTTTCGGGCCTTGAAAATCGTCCTCTCCTTCACTTTGACAAACTTCGTGTCGTGACGTCAAGCTGAAGTAATTATCGAAAAATCAGATGTGTTTCTTTTTTCTCTCATTTTTCCAAATTCCGATGTCTTATATTCTTCATGATTCACGTTGATTTTGAAGGGAATTATTGGTTTCGAATCGAATAGTTCTTCCTATCACCGCTATCTAAATATGATGAAGTATTCTGCTGTCACTGAACACATTGATCAAAATAATTTTGTAGCCCAAGTTTATAAACGTTCTTCTTTTTTTTTCTTTTCCCAGTGCGTTTGACATTTGTTTTTAATGCCTATTTCTTCATCCGATGTAGAGGTTATTAGTTCAGATACCTCGTTTCTTTGTAAATACAAATTCCACTTAATCAGATTCGTTTTCTTTTCTGAAATTTGACAATCTCCTTTGGAATTTTTTTTTTTCGTGTATAATTTGTGTAATTTTTTGCGAAATTTCATGTTTGAAGGGTAAATAATTAAATTTCTTTAAAAATAGTGCTAGTGTTTACCAAAGAAGTTTGAACTATGTTCTAAATTTAAAATCGTTAAATATTTCCTTAAATTATAAAGCTTGGTAGAAATGTGTCTGTGTTTAATATCTATATCTTAGGATTGATTTTATTTGAAAATATGAAGTTTTGTGTATAAACCAAAATTTTTATTTAACAATTAGCTATTATCTTGATAAAGCATTTTTTAAAAATTCTTGTGTACTGTGTCCTATTAGTAATAATTTCTTATTGGATAAGTTTTATAATTTTTAATGCTAAATAATTAATAATCTTAAAGAAGTCACATTCTACAACTGTCAGCATTTTTTTTTTTTTTACATTAAATTTTCTTTTTAGTAACAATTTTTATATGAAGGATGACTGTTATATCTTCTATGCTGTCAGAGTTTAATTGTTGAACATAAAACTACGCGCAATCGTACCTGTTACTTTTTATATTATTTTATAGATTGTATTTAATACTTAGACTTTTTTAAATATTTTCTATGTTATTTTTATTTTATTAAGGATAAATAATAATATGAACTACATTAAGATTGTAAAGATTTAAAGCTGCTAAAATGAACCCTTAATTAGTGACATTTTATGCTATTCTTTTGTATTGTAATGTTAAACTAACATTTCATTTTACTTTTTAAACAGACAAAAAAAAAAGGAGTATTTTAAAAAAATACTTCAAATTAAGAAACCTATTTTAATAGAAAATTTTTCCTTTTGAAAGTTGTGTTACGAATCAACCAGCCAAATGCGGATGTGTTAACCGAATACATCCCTAGGGAAGATTTTTATCTTTCTATATATATTTGTTTTGTCTTCCGAAACTGTTTATGAATTTCTAAATGAGTTACTCAGGATTAGAGTTTTATGTGGGAATATTTTAAAATCAAATTGGAAAATTTTTCCTCTTTTCCGTAGCCATTTCACTCAACTAAATCATGACCAATAACAACCTGCAAATTACGCTCTTTCAGATATCTTTATTACTACGTAACACATCCAATAATTTCTGTTTCCGCAAAACTGAATCGAAGTCCGATTCGATAGTCCTTTTACTCCTGTTAATTTTTTCTTGCCCCCCCCTTTAATCTGAGTGGGAGGAGTAATCTGGATTGCCAAACACGAATAAGTCAAGTCATTACCGAGGCACTCGGAGCGAATCTAATGCAAACAGATGAGGCGGCCATTTTTAATGAGAACTCTTTGCACACACACAACTCGAGACCTTACACCCAGTGACGACAAGGACCGGTGGCCGCGACAGGTCTCGGTTTTTGTTTTTTTACTTTTTCCTATCTGCCCCTCCTATCGCGATCGGTGTAATCCATGTTTGGTCGCATTTATTGCTGCTATTTATCAGGAAGTTCCTGTTTTGTTCATGGATTCCTTCTCTTCGTACTGAAAAGATGATTTGATGAATCGGAACTGAAAGTTTTAAACCCTGAGCGGTTTTTATGTGAACTATTAAATTTCCCAATGATAATGCATATTTATTTTTCAGTCCTTTAAAAAACCTGGAGGGTATCGCTTTAATTTTGAATGTGTGTGAATGTGGTTTTTGTTTTATGGAACAATTTTTTTAATGAATTTGTTTTGTCTTTACTGTTCTCGTTATAATTTCCATTAGCTAAAAATTCGTTGTTTATATAATATTTTTTTGAAATATTCTTGATGAAAATTTGACGCTGTACCTACTTACACTATAAGGTTTTGCATTCTTTCCACGGTTCTTTAGTTTTTCTGTCAATGGATACATTCATTTAATCGCAATTATAAGGTGAATATGGATTCTAAACAACTTCGGGAATGTAACTGTGCTTGCAAGAAGCAAAATTGGAATAACAAAGGAAAATTGACTTATTAAACAAAGAGCAAGCCTCACAACACATCACTCATAGCCATCAAATTCTTTTGCAGAATGTAGGAATAAGTTCTTGGGATTTAAGTAAAATCCAATGTAAAAGATATATCTTCCTATTTTTATTATTTATGTTTGTATCAAGTAACATTGTTGACACGACTTCAAAGAAGAGTTTGGCCACTTGGACATTTAACTAAATTCATGTGACGTCATAATCACATGATAAATGCAAGCATGTGTATACAGCCAATCAGTTCATGATCCTCACTGTTGCCAACTTTTGCTTTTTACGGAAACTTTCTTTTATAAAGTACATATTTATTAACAATAATATAGATAAATGAAATTCGCTTGATTAAAAATATACAAATAATGTTAAAAAAATTTTTTAAAAATTTAAGAATCTTTATGCGTGAATATATTTACCTAATTATGAAGTTTGAAATTTTTTTAAATTTTACTTGTAGAACAGCAAGTATACAAGACTAATGTCAGTTTTGAATTCAGTGAAAACACGTGATTGCATTTATCATGTGACAGTCATAAATTTAGACCAGAGGCGGGCAAATAGCAGCGCGCTAAGACAGTCAGAAAATCCACTTTTAATCGAGAATTCTTTCCCTTGCTCAATTAAAGATTCGCCAAAGTGCGATTACAGAATTCCTTTATTTAAGAAAACAAAATACCTGAAAGTGTTTCTACAAAGAGATCATCTGCAGAGTTTAAAGATCTCGGGATTTAAAAAAAAAAATGAACCGTAAGTTCAATTTGGTTTGTTATACCATTACTGCTCATACTAACTTGACCGCAAGCCATTCTCAAGCTGTAGCTCCTCAGGTGCTACAGCTTGAAAATGGTTTGCAGTCAGGTTACTGTGGAAAGGAAGCGTTTAATTGCTATGCCACTGACTCATACAAATCTTTGTCAGCTGAATGAAGAAATTTGCTGGGGAATTACTCTTTATATTTTAGTCTACTTATATCTGTGAGCAAAGTTTTTTTTTCTTTTTTTTTTCTATGAAGATCAAAGAAAGTATGTATAGATACTAGTTGGCTGACATAAACTTGCCGGCTGTGATGAGAATTTCATCAAGCAGTTCGCTTCTGATGTAAAAAAATTGAGAGAAAAGTGTGACAGATTACATGTCTCATTAAACTAATTGTAAAATTAAATGTGTTTCGTGTGTGTGTGCAACTATAGATGTCATTAGCACAGTAAATAAATTGTATAAAACTGCCCCTATTTTTTTAATTTATTTTTTATAGTGAATGCAATCATTTTAAAAAGGGGTGGCTCTCCGATATACTCCGCTCCACAATGTGGCCTGCGAACTAAAACAAGTTGCCCACCCCTGATTTAGCCCATTATAAGTTGCAAGGGATCAAAGATGTGAATCTTTGATCCGAAAATAGGAACTGTATGACATGAAATGAAAACGACATGCGCGCGTATTCTTGTTGTTTACGATAACACGAGGATAGGGAGATATGTTCCTCTTTTCAAGAAGAGGTTTCTGGATCGAGCGGCGTAGGTGGTGGACAGGAATGGTAAAAGGAAGCAGAAATGCGTCGTGTAATAGCAGAATAAAAAGGTGAGCGTCATCGCGAGCGGACACTTGAACGAAAATTAATCCGCACCCTGCCCCGCGTAACAAGTGTCATCATCTTTTATTTCCGAACGAGTTGCTCCGTCGCAACGGCTCATTGCGCTAAAAACGTGCCGAGATGAGACGTCAAAAAGCAAGCGCCCACCGATGACGTCTAATTAATGAGACTTTGCATAATAACTCAAGTGAAGAAAGAGGGAACAATAATTGTTTGGAAGCCGCCTGCATCTGAGTTTGAAAGCATCTCTCTCTCTCTTCTGAAAAAGAGAAGCGGCATTTTTCATGATCTGCCACTTCTGAAGGCGGCTCTATCTTCTGGCATTGCGTTTGTTTTCATGGATCTGGCGCAAAAGGACATGTGATACGCTTTTTTTCTTCTGAGCCAAAAACTATGATTGTGGATGTACAAATTGGATCGAATTTTTCTGTGAATGTTTTCTTAAAATTTTGGATGACTTTGCCCGACGTACGACCTTGAGAGGTATGATTATAATGATTATGTCGTTTTTACTGCGTGGAGATGAAAATAGTACCTGTTCCACTCTTCATTAATTAGAGGTAAGGAGAAAGAACGACCTTGTGTCTTCCAAAAAAAAGAATAAGTTGTTTACTTGTACCTTTAACCAACACACTTTTGGTTTGTTGTAGTCCTAGCTTGTGATTTTTCAAATGAAAAAATGAATGGCCTGTTCGTAAACTGTTCAAATTCTGTATTTGTCCTCAGCTAAATAATCGCTGTGAACAAGTATTATCAACAGTGCTGTGGTAGCTATATCCAAGAATTATTAACTCACTTGATAGTATCTAAAAAAAGTATTTCTTCGGATGAATGTTTAATGCAAAATCACCATTTTAATGCTTTCATTAAACCTTTTTACTTCGAATGCATAAGACATTTTGTATACTTCACATTGTGATAAAAAAAAATTTTAAAATTGCAGTTTTTAAGGTAAATGAATATTTAAATTAATTGACGACAGTGGGAAAAAAGAAATCTTGATGTTCTGCAAAGATCCCCCCCCCCTCGTTCCAAAAAAAACCCCTCACCAGCAATTTCCGATGATCCCGTTCTGGAGGGATTGTGACCAGTGGCGCACACAAGGGGGTGTCCTAGGGGTCCGGACACCCCGCCCCCAAAGCCCTTGAGTTTTTTTCTATTGATGATAATCCTATATATATAACGTGAAATTTAATTAAGTACTTGCGATTAACAATTTATTTTATTAATTAATGCTAATTATTAATTCAGTAATTTATTTTCTACTGTTTTTTGTTAACAAAATCAGCAGAATCAATTGGTGTTGTCTTGAGGTATGATACGAGTTGGGGGACTTTCGACCATGCCCCCCCCCCGAAAAATATTTGTGTGCGCTACTGATTGTGACTCTAACCTGGCCGAACAATTGGAGTAGTTGCCTTGCTACAAAACACCAGAAAACAACTACAAACACAAATAATCTATTTAATAATTTTATTTGATTGTTCTGATTAGTTACGAAGGAACAATCCTCGTACTAATGCTTGCTGATAAAGAATTGTAGCTCTCACAAAATGCACGAAACAATATCAGTTTAATACATGATTGTTCAGTTTATACATGCATTATACAACAATTTTTTTTAGATGGAACTTTTTGCAAATATTTAGGATATGCATTCCAGCATTAAAAAGAAAGATTAACAGTACGTAAATTGTGTAAGGCATTTATGTCCGCAATTTCTGTTTAAATTTGGA
Organism: Trichonephila clavata; assembly: GCA_019973975.1. NCBI lineage: Eukaryota > Metazoa > Arthropoda > Arachnida > Araneae > Nephilidae > Trichonephila > Trichonephila clavata. Next base: position 9,216 of record BMAO01029176.1, read on the forward strand.
ATATTTTAAATAATATGACTTTTTACTAATACGCCGTGCATGAGATTATAAATATTTCTTTAACCATTGTCTTTGTGTTAACTTTTTATTTTCTATTTGTTACAATATTTAAGGTAAACTTCGTTTTAAATAAAGAAACTAAGATAAAAAAAATAAAGAGATCCAAAAATGTTTTACAGTTCCTATGTTCAGAAATTCAATCGTTAATACATTTCATGAGAAAAATTGCATTTGCGATTTTCAAGAGATATGACTTGATATTTAAGCGGGAAGGTAAGAGGAAATCTGTCGTGAACAGGGGAGAAAGTCTCCCCCCCCTCCTACTCTGTACATAAGTCCCTTTTTTGCTACAGGAAGTCGTGATAATAAATTAGCTTCTTCAAAGAGTTGCTCTTTGATGAACCGCTACATACTTATTCCAATGTTTTCACTTTACAGTGATGTTACTCCTTTTGCTGAACTCGATCTACTTTTTTTTTTATGAAAGTCAAGGGTTAAAAATATTCAGTCTTTTGAAATGTTAAGTTGGTAGTGCGAAATATTTTGTTTTGAAATCTGACTTAAAAACACAGAGCAGTAGCGCACACAAAAAATTTTCAGAGGGGGGGGGGGATCCATGGTCGAAAGTCCCCCAACTCGTTTTATACCTCAAGACAAACCAAGTGATTCATCTGATTTTGTCGATTTTGTTAACAAAAAAACAGAAAAATAAATTGTTAATTACAAGTATTTAATTAAATGTTAAGTGATATATATAGGATTATCATCAATCGAAAAAAAACTCAAGAGTTTGGGGGGTCCAGAACCCAGGACCCCCCTTGTGTGCGCCACTGATAGAGAGTGATATAAAATCTCGTCAAATCTATTCATTTCTCTTGCTTCAAACGGAGTGTAAATGTAACTATCTAATTTTTAATTTGCTTTAAAGTTAATTTAATCATTATGATATTTTAAGGTATCAAACTGATATTGTATTCTTAATTAGCGATATAAGGGGTGGATGACTGACCAATATTGAGAATGGTGGAGGAAGTTTTGATATACAGTAATACCTCGACTTTTTTCTTTCGCGAACCCGGAGTTGCCAGATTTTCAAATCTTGCTGGTTCATTTTTCCTCCATCACTGAGACTCGGGTGGAATCAGTGCCAGAGTCTAATGTAATTAGTATTGTGATGGAAGAACTGGTCGATCTTGCCAGACAAATAAATTTAGAAGCATATAGTGAAGACGTTTAAGAACTGCTGGATTCCCACAATCAGGAGTTGACAATTGATGAACTTGTATAAATGCATGATCAAGAAAGACATTGAAGAACTTGGACCCAGTTCAATCAGAAGACCGAATGATGTTTGGAAATTTGACAGAAGGTCTCAGGGTTATTAATTTTAGAAAATACAGACCCCAACGAAGAGGGTATTTTTTCTACAAAACAAGGAATGAAAAAATATATATATCAGCATTCTACGAGGAAATTTTCAGGGTTGAACCGGCTGGCTACTTTGTTAGTTTATAACCTTCTACTTAAAAAAACTTCGATTTATAATTTTGTATTTGTTATTTTATATTCTTAAACATTTATATCCCTAAATTACTATTTTCTTTCGTCTTCGACTCCAACTAAAAATAATTTATATGCGAAATTAATCGGTTATCACTCAGTCCCACCTATCGTGTAAGTTCGGGGTATTATTGTATGTTAAATTTGAACCAGATATGCCTTTATTTTGTTCACAACTTATTCTCATGTAGGATTTATTTCAACTCATAATTATATATTTCCCCACAAGCTTCATTTCTTTATTCGTTGAATTGTGTAATATTTAAAACAAATAAGACTCGGAGTTGATTCGATTTTAACATCTAATTCAAGTCTTTTAAATTTAAAAGTTAGGAAAAAAAATTCCAGTGGCAACATCTTTGTGTTAAATTTTGAAATTTGTGTGGAGCACACAAGCTGATGTAATAAACACTCACTCACATATTTCCGATGCAGGTCACAAATTCACCGACATCTTTGTTTTGTGATTTTTTTTTAATTTTTCCATAATGTATTTATTTTTATTTCCTTTTCAATTGTCACATTTTGGAAATGATTCAAATACTTACAGGCATAATTATCAACAACTATAAAATCTTCTTAATCGTTTGCAAAATCTATTATTTTATTTGGGGGAGAATTTACCTGTTCTTTTATTAATATATATATTTTTAGTCTGAAATTTTGGTGGTGACAATTCGTCATTGAATTTTTGAGAATATTCAAATCACGCCTCATTTACTTCCACATGCACTTTTTTTTTAATAAACTCATGTCGACTATAGCTTCCATTTTCGATCAATATTTTTCATACGATGCGAAAACCGAACTTATTGTTATTTTTCAAAAGGAGTAGAAAACTTTTTCCTCAAAAGCCTTTTCGAACGTGACGCTTTCCATATCTTATTTTGAGGGGCATATTTTTTCCACGCCTTACCTAAATAAATTGAGATTTTTATTCGTCCGTCTCTGCTTTCGATTATTCGTAACAAATGTCGAAGTGGAAGGTGGGGGAAAGTATTGTTTTGTTTTCTTTTTTGAACTTCCCCGGAAAGACTGAATGTTTATTTTGCTCTAGACTCGCTGCAACCATAACTGTGCTACACGTAACCTCTGTGGCACCTGCTCAGATTCTGAATGGCTTTATTACGTTCGAGTTTCGGTCTTGAAATAGGACAGTGGGCATTGCACTCTCTCTCTCTTTTTTTTGTCTCTCTATTAAAGAAGACGGTAAGCAATTACAGACGAAGGGATGCCCTTTTTGGAATTTGCTGGTCTTCTTTTTTTTTTTTAATTCAAGTTTTTATTGAGGAATGAAACAATTATTTTACTGCTTTTGCCCTTATCAAAAGCTTAACTAGTCTCAGGTATTTACCATATATTTTTTTTAAATTTCATATATGGTTGCTGCCATATATGAAAAACCATATATGGTTTAAAATATATGGTTGGTGCTATTTTATAAACATTGCTGGCTGAGAACAGCTCTTATATATAAAAATAATTACTTATATGAAAGTGTTTAACCATTTTTGTGATTAACCAACCTTCCCCCTTTCTGTTTATAATGCTGAGCAAAATCCTATTGAATATAATGGATAGAATATCTATAAATCCATTACAAGTAAAAGGTAACCGATCTAAAAATGTATAGCCCATGCTAAATCAGTGTACAATAGCCAAGTTATTGCCAGATTCTGGACCCAATACAAATTCAATACATAGTATTATTGGCTGAATTGTTGCACATTGCATAAAGTATAAAATTGTTTGTACTAAAATAATTATAGAGTGTGTGTTGGGGACATAATTCTACATAATTTTAATCTTATTTGCTAATGAAAGCCCATTAATGATTTCAAAATTTGCATCTAAATATGTAAGAAAAAAATTAGGTGCTATAAATAAAATAAAGGAATTATCCCATAAACAATTTTTATTCATCAAAAGGGGAACTTAAAAAGAAGGGTCTTTTCCAAAATTTGAAAATCTTGCCTACTATTTCATCACCAATGATTAATGTATAAATGCTAAGTGCTAGTTTTAGATACACACACAAAAGAATTTATATCAATTAAATCTACCCTAAATGTACTGTATTTTATTGCTTTTTTGTTGGTATTGTGTGTGAATATTTATATATAAAATCTATCTAATAATATTTATGATTTTGAATTTTTTATGTGAAGAGTATTGAATATTTTGATGCAATTTATATATATAATTTTTTATGGATGATTTTTAATGATTTTTTCTTCCTCTTGTAGAATTTTATACCTGATAATTATGAAAGAAGTACTCCTCCCTACTCTGTACCCAAATCAGTAGGATATGGAGAGCCTTACTACGTAAATGGTATGCACATTCTATTTGTTTTATTTTTTTAATCACAATTATATTTTTAAAGGATAGAAGCTAGACTTTTCATTGTAATTTCATGAGGAATCGGCATTGATATCATTTAAATTGTTGATTTCTTAATAGTTTCCTTTATAAATAAAATGTTTATAAGTTCTGAATACAACAACTCAGTTTGTATTATTGCATAATTTTGGTAAATTTGTTAAATGAATTGTAACTGAAAAGGAGGGAGATGCATTGTTTTATAATCAGAAGGGGAAAAAAATTTTATTGGTTATTTAACATGTGTATATATCTTTTCTATGTAATTTATAATAATTATAATGAGTAACTTAATATGGAAAATACTTAATATGCAACATACTTAACCTGATAAATGACATGAAAAGAAAATTAAAATAATTGTTTCTAATTCTTAGTAATTACTGTAGCTCTATGTACTCCCATGATATTGTTCGATTATAAAAATCTAAACTTTCAACCATCTAGAAATTTTGTATTAATTTCTGAATATAAGAGGAAAGCAATTTTTTTAAGGATATATTTAGTTTAATGTAGGTGTTTAAATTTTTTAAAGCATAGTTTCTTATATTTGAATCATCAAAGAGTTGAGGGTTATATTTGCTGTATTCAGTAATTTGTGGCTGGAATAAAATATTAATTTTTTCTTTAAAAATGGGCCTATGATATAGTGAAATGTAAGGACTTTTTTTTTTGAAGTAATAGAATTCTGTTATTTTTTACTAATAAGGAAATATTAGAATTATTTGATTTAATATTGTAGCCTTAGAACCCCTCCCCAATTAAGTAAAAAATAATAATGATAATTTTAAACAGAACGAATAAACTTCTTTTTTAATTGAGCACAATGCTCTTTTTTATCTCTAAATTATGGTGTTTTATGGTATATAACATTTATAAAAAAAAAAGATAATGTTGACAGTTAGATTTTCCTCAACTAGCATTTATATTTATAATTGAAAAATGTATGAGGCTTTAATTAAGTTAACTTGAATATTAATTGAAATTGCATAATTCTTTTTTGGTCATTTGAAAATTGTGAAGAGAAGCAATGAAGTACTTTAAAAAAGTTATTTGTTGATTATCATTATTATTACTAAGAAACCAATATTATAGTATAAGAAATATTTTCATTTTTAAGAAGTAATACTAGTTTTCAAAATAGTTCAATTGTATATTTTCTGACATGTATAACTTTTTTGAATAAAACTTGAATATAGACAAAATGTTGTAAAGTTTTGAAATTATTTAAAGCATTTTGGACTGTGTACTGTTAAATGATTTTAAAATGTGAATGATACATACCAAACAAATAAGTATAAAATAAATTTAAATATGTTGTAAGTTTTATATAATGAATTACTTTTTTCCCATAGAAAATGTTCCAGATACTTGGTCTTCCAGTAACACAAGTCTCAACTCACCTAATTATAATTATCAAAATACTATGATGCCAAATCCCCTGCTCTTAATCATATTTCTCAACCGTTTCCTACAACATATTTACCTTCTGATCTGGTAAGAATATATATAGATGGAAAAACTTACATTAGCCTTCAATGTTAAATTTGTATAATTTTTTTGTTCACTAGTATTATATTAAAATTAGATTTAAAAAAAATATAAACTGATATTTATTATTTTTATGTTAGTTCTATTTCAGATTTGTAGTATTAATATGCTCACCTATATTGTTGATTTGAAAAATTTGTAATAACTTTTAATGTTTTAATTTTTACAGACTTGTAAGGCAGACCAAACAAACAGCAGTTTTTCATCTACACCATCAACTCCCATTAGTTCACCTCCACCATTAGCTTGTAAGTAACATATTTCGGTACTTATTATCAATTTTATATTAAATATTGTTTTTATTCATTTCATTTTTTGCCATTGGAATCTACATCAATGATATTTTTTATGAGCTTTGAACAAACTTAACAAATTTAAAATGTTTTTGTCTCCCATAATGGGGCTGTACATACATTATGATCTACTACAACAAATTCTTCCGATGATACAGTAGGGCAGTCTAATAATAGAGGAACTTTCTGAAACATTTCATTAAGTGTCTGGCGTTTTCTGTATTTTATCCATTCCCAGCAGGGAAATCTTTTCATGTTAAGAGGAGAAAAATTTGTGAAATTACATAGTTTGTTGGGACCGTTGTATTATTTCATGTTAACCAATGTTTTGCCTTAAGCATTTTCGTGTTAAATGTATTTCACTGTATTCATATTATTAGAAAATACATTTTTTTTAAAAAAATATATATCAAGTTTCTTTAATTTTTTGCTTAAATCAATGCAGATTTTACAGACTGCTACTGTTAAATGATTACTTAAATTTTTTCTGAGTAATTAAAATGAATAAATTATTTTTTCTGAATATTTACATTTTTGGAATAATGTAGATTTTTTGACTTATGAGTATAAAAATTATGTTAATGAAGCTGTTTGTTGCTAATTTTTTCATTATTTACCTAATTTTCCCTAAATTACATTAGTTTAATGTTATTTTATTGATATATTATTGAATTTCTTTTTTAGATCTTAAGCGATAAATAAGTCAGATTTGGTTTTCTGTTTATTTTTTAAAATGTGAGTATAAATATAATTTATGCGAATTCATATATTGAGATGCCAGCTCCTTTCCACTTGCAGTGTCTTATGTGCAGAAAATTTTGAAGATATTCATATTTTAATGCTCTGATAATTTCCTATTTTTTTTCTATTTATTAATTGAAATGAAATTGAATTGATCAAATATTATCATTTGTATTGAAATATTTTAATATTTTCTAATGGACAAATTAAATAAACTTTCTAATAATGCATGTCTTATGTTTTATACTATTAAAACTTGAATTATGTGTATAATTCAATCAGTGGCACACACAGGAATTTTTCAAGGGGGTGTAGATCCAGGGTCGATAATCCACTATTCTCGTATCATACTCCAATATGCTGCCCAACATATTCTTTTAATTTTGTTGATTTTAGGGCACAAAAAAATAATAAATATTAATCATTGAATAAAAAATTAGCATTAATTAATAAAATTAATTATAATAATAAATAATTACATTTTACGTACTGTATACACAGGGTTATAATCAAGGGCTTTGGGGGATCAGGACTAGGGATCCATTCCTGCATGCACCAGTGAATTTAGTTTTTAATAGTATTACCTGCAATCTTGATTCCTAAGGCTACAAGTTTGCTATTGTTACTGTGACTATCTTATTTTTGACCTATACTGTCTGGCTATACTATTTTTGCTTTGTTTAGATTTGTAGTGATTTAGTGAGTGTATATATATACATAAAATCATGGAAATTATTCTGTTAAAATTTAGGCACACAATGTGAAAATTTTAATTAAAATGTTTTAAATATCGTAGAATCAAACATTCAACTTTTAGAATTTTATGTCGAGAAATTTTTAAAAATTAAATTGGGTATATGTATTTGGCATGTTTACATTCTAATTAAGTTGTAAAATCCAAATTGTGTGTATGTTGGCTTGAGCAGTATATCATAATGTAATCCCTATTTCTTATATTTATTTCTGAAATATAAAGTCTTGCATTTTGTTTAGAAGTATTTATTAATGTAAAATAAAAGGAATATTTTTTTTAATAGCTGCTGTGCAAAATTGGCCTGGTGCTAATAATCGATTCAGTACTCAGCCTACATCATATACTGAGCTAACTAGTACTGTTGTAAGTTTGATTTCTTATTTTATTGTTCACTTTTTATGTTCAAATAAAATACAGATTTTTGTTTGCTTTTTTTTTAGGTATAGAAAATACAAATGTTGAAATGTGTTAATGATTTTTTTTGTGTGTGTTTTATACTAGTTAAGTATTAATTTATTTGTGTGCACGCTTACTGTACCAGTTTTTAGTATTTTCTAAAAATGATTCTGATAATTTTTTTAAAAAAAATTCTTTACTATTTTTTGTATAATGTATATTTTTATTTTGCACGCGTGTTTTTGCCTTCTAACCATAGGATAAAAAATTTTTTATTTTGTATATTATGCAATCTCCAATTTAACAGCTTATTTATGGTAAAATATGTTTCAGTAATTTTGATTTAGTGTTTATTATTTGGGTTGTGGTATTTCATTAAAATATCTAGTATAGTTTTTTTATATCATGCTTTATAATTGTTTAAAAATATGTTTTGTTATGCATAAAAGATGCTGTTGGAGAGTTGCTAAATGTACATATTTGATAATTTTTGTAAGTATTTTGTTTCTAATTCACAGAATCCTGGTGGAATTATCGAAGAAAGATTGGATGATGCTATAAATGTGTTAAGAAATCATGCTGAAGGTACCTCTTTGCTGCAAATGCAGAATGCTGTGCCTGTGGGATCTTCCCCTACAAATGTTAATTCATTACATTCCAATTTAGTACAGAAAAATCTACCAACTGCTTTGGAGTCTTATCCCGGATCGTTGCCAATCATGTCAATAGTATGAATTGTTGCCTATTTTTTTACATAGAAAACAAATATAATTATATTGTGAATTTTTAAACCTACATGTATGATTGTCATGAATGAAAATTCTACTCCCCTATTTTTAAATTAACCTAGCAATAATTTGATTTTGTTACTGTTTATAACAAAATTTTGATATAAAGTTCTTGTATTAAAAAGTGTAGAAACCTTATAAGAATTCTTGGTGTCTAGAATCAATTACTCAAAATGATCATCTTAGGATTTATAAAAATGTGCACTTCCGTCTTATGGAGGTTCTAAATATTAATAAGCATATTCCAATAAGTATACTGATATGTATCAACAGATTTATACATTTTTGGAAGTAATCAACTCAAGTTTTAAACTATTTCACTTGATCAAGGTTGTCCCCAATAGCCCTTATTTTGCTTTGAAGGGCAACTTAGCAATTATATATAGTATATTTGTGAATATAAGTTGAAAGTGCATTTTTTTCTTCAAAAATTCAAAAACCCTTTTTAAGTTGCATTGGGGGGGGGGGGAGTTCAATTCACCTGCAGTTAAATTTTTAAATCTATCACCGAGTGGGTAAAAATATTTTCAACCAGTAGAATTTCCTACAACGATAGTTTTATTTCTGGTAGCCTTTTTGAAACTAATGCATATTTTCTGTTCAATTGTTATTCTGTACTGTCTGTGCTAGTCTAAAATTTTGGTGTCATTTTTTATGTAGAAAGAGTTTTGTGTATGGCATATGATTGTTGACCTTTGTTTCATGCCTTGGAGAACAAATTTGTTGCATAATGATTGTATGCAGTTCGACATCCAAATGAGAGAATTTGAATATTACAAACCGCACATTTAAAAACTCTGATTTTGAAGGATTTTTGTGTGTGTGTGCGTGCGTGCATGTTCAAAGAATTTTCAAAACACCCAAGTAGTTAAAAGATTAAAATTGCTTAGGCATGGGTAATAGAAAAAGGTTTTCTTTAACTAACTTTTTTCAAGATTAAGGGATTCATATGGGACCATCCCCTTCCTTGCTTTAGCTTTAAAAAAAGTTTAAAAAAATCTCAGCTTATTTCATAAGAATGTATGGAAATCAATCAAAATTTTAATATAAGTATATTGATGTATTACTATTCATTAAAATAAGCAAGATTTTCATGATTACTGGAAAGTTTAAAATATTTTTATAATTTTTGTTCTTGCAACCTTTTTAGACATTTTTTTGTCTATTTTTTCAGCAGCAAAATGGATTATTGAATAATAGAGGAACAATGATGGGAATTCCGAATCAGACAGTGCCAACTCAACAGAGCTTCGTAAGTATAGTTAATATTTGTGATCTCTGTACTTAAAAAAACAGTGAGTTTTTTTTTTATGAACGCAAGTTTATGTTATGAATAAAAAAATCCAAGTCTGATTTATGCCTTTTCAATCTGGAGCCATACAGCAAGTTCCTTTATTAATATTTCCAAAAAAAACTCAAAATATTTTCGGTCATAATGAATTACAACCCTTTCAATTCATAAGAAATGTTATTTCTTTTAAACAGTATTTCAATATATGTAGAAGTCTAATTTTTTTTTTCTATGAACATCTATTTTTTTTTAAAGCTTTCATTTTTATACCCGGCGTATAACGTGCACCCGTAAATTTTTATTTTATTTTTTTTTGTTACAAGTGCACGTTATATGCCAGATTTTACAATAGATATATTTCTTTAATAAAATTGATGATACAAGAGTAGTATTTTTATTCAAAGTTTTCAAAACTATAATCCAAATTAAACTTTAGCAGAACCAGAAATATATTAATAGATCCTGACTATATGTAAATTCAATATTTAAAATTTAATTTATTTATCTTAAAAAGCATCTTTATTTATGCATCTCGGCAGTTGGATGACCTAAACTCCAGTCAGACATGAAATTTCTCCCAACACCGGTACAAAAAATGACTTGATGACCAATTTTCTCTGCGAATCAGAAAACTTGCTCTTAATTCTGTGATAGTCAAAATTTTCTCTCTGCTCCATCCAGCAATCTTGTGTCCTGATTGGTCAGGTTCATTCATTCTGTGTGTGGGCTGTGGCCGCAATAACCTAAGGATTATGGTTCCAAACACAAGCCCAGTGTGTCTCTGGTTTGAGTCCTGGTGCCACTGAAGACCTGTTGTGCAGAGGGGGCTGGCTGATGCACATTACATCTGTTGAGCTAAAAATTCTCCCATTGGTGTGGTATATTAGTTTGGAGGGGGGGGGGTGCTGGCTCAGATGTCATCCTTGTCACTTGACCAAGACTCAAGATTGGCTTTGCCAATAGCCCTTGTGTTGCTTCATAGTGCAACATAAAAAAATGCTCCCTCACTCACTCTGTATACAGCCTTGTAGTAAAAAATTCTTTTTAATTTTAACTATTTTTATTTAATTTTTAATTTTTTTAAATTTCTTGGCAAATTATTTTTATTTATGTTGCTAGTGATTGAAGCTGGTGGTTAAGAATTAAATTTTCTTACTTTAAAAAATGTGAATAAGATTGGATCATTTTAATGTAACTAATGTATATTTTAACATTTTCAGTTTTATAATTTTAAATTTAAAAATCAGAAGGAAAAAAACTTTAATTGGAGAATTGTATGTGTGTGGAATAACCTTGAAAAATATTTGTCTCATTGTGTTGTGTTTAATTTTGTTGATAATTGAAAATTGTGGGTTAATTTTGTCCTTTGTTTTAGTCATTTAAAGCAAAATTCTTGTAACTATTAATATAATTCCTATATATTTTTAGTTTTGTGCATTGATACTTACTCCACTTTGTAATTTAGTTGCATCTTTAATTTAATCTCCTCAGTATATGAAAAAAAAAATGTAATTAAATAATTTATGTGCTTTATTTTTATGTATGGGTTCTAAAGTTATCTTTTCTCCATATAATTATAGTCCCTATTAGTACATGTGAAAGTGTGAAGATGGAGAATTTACCTGAGACAAAGATTGTCATGTATTCAAGGTCATGAACAGATATCTGTTCTATCCCCTGAACCTATAGTTACCCCTTCCGTTAGCAGTACTTCTACTAGGAAACCTCAATCTAGAGGTGTGAAAAGACCACGGTAAGGATTTTAAAAAAAAAAAAATTTTAAGTGATGGATTCTCAGGATTATATCAAATCATACTGTAATCAAATGTCAAACAATTATATATTATTTGTTATTCAATTTTTCATTAGTTATTAAAAGCAGATGATTATTTGTTATTATATCTATATTAGAGATTTTTTTTCTTTTATGTATGTTAGATTTAAAGTGTACTGTTTTTATTTTAAGAATGATTTGGATTATAAACTGGTTGTCATTAATGTTTCATAACAAATAATTAAGATTTTTTGCATGGGTAGCTATTTGTTGTGTTTTTGTTATAATTGTAGCCATTGATCACTTCGGGACAACTATCACAAACACGTGCCATATATGACAATCTTCACATAATGTTAAAGAATAGGGACCGAATTTGGAACATTTTTTAGTATAAAGTATTCCAACAGTAATATTATATTCTGGCTTCACTGTCTTATAGAGAACAATGTATTTTGCCATACTATTGATTTTTATTTAAGTTGATCACTTTTTTCTCGTATAAAATGTGCTCCGCAAATTTTCTCCTATACTGCAATGCTAAATGACCTCTCCTCTTACATGTTAAAATAAAAAATTAAATATTTATGGAATATTTTGAAATTTTAAAAGCACTATATTGTAAAGAGATGTGTGAACTACAATGGCACAAATTTTCATGAAAATTGAGACACTTTTCTGTCTGAAAATGTGCTTCACATTTAGTTTAGGCGTACATTTGATGAAGTCAGCCTTAAACGTTGATAATTTCCATTCAATGGGTATACGTGCTAGAGCATTTCTCCCTCAATGGCCGAACCTCACAAATGCATGCCATGCACTAGGAATGTTTTGAAAGCTCTATTTTTTCGGCAATAGATGGCATTATATGTCCTTAAAGTTTGAGATACATATAGATTTGATTTTCTGCTCGAAATGAGAGAAATATTACT